>WBMV01003680.1:1244055-1276789 GCA_013396655.1 Campylorhamphus procurvoides
GGCTGGGGCTGGGGCTGGGGCTGCGCTCCGCTCCGCTCCGCGGCTGGGGCTGCGCTGGAGCCGCTCTGTGCCCGCACCCGCCGCTGGACGGCCCGAAAGGTAGGAGGGCTCCGGCCCCGCTCTCTCCCCTCCCGCTCCCCGGGCAGCATCCCTGCCGAGCTCCGCGGGCGGGGAGGGAACAGAGCCGGGAGGGGGGAAAAAGAGGGAGGGGAAGGGCTGCGTTCAGAAACGGGGCTTTTCCAGCCTCGGCTGCGCTGCTGCTCAAGGCTGCCCTGTGCTAGGAAAGCTGTGTGCTTATGGGAAAAAAAAAAANCCCATCCAGCCCCGCACCCGGGGGATGCTGCCAGACCCCCACCCCCCCGGCCTTTGTTCCGCTCGCCCCGCCTCGGCGCTGTCCCCACCCCGCGGGGCGGGGACCGGGTCCGGGGGCGGTGGGGCCGAGCGCGGCCCCTCCNAAAAAAGCCCCAGTCTCGCTCGTTTTGTTGGCCGGGAGCAGCACATGGAAAAAGCTGGGAGGGAGCCCGGGCATCGGGCGGCGGCGGCAGCTCCCTCCGGCAGCGCGCGCGGGGCGGCCCTGCCCCGGCTTTGGAAGAGCGAAAATCTGGCCGAGAGCCTCGGGAACGAAGCCCTCTGTCCGCCATCCCGAAACTTGCATCCCTTCCCGGGAAAGGCACCGGCCAGGCAGGCGCTCTGCTGCTTTGTACCGCTGCGAGCTTCCTTATTCTCTGCCCTTTAGGGTGGGCAGAGGTGGTCTGTCTACAGGCTTGGCCATTTGATCCCGTTTCATCATAGGCGAGAGATTGCATCATGTTACAGTCCTTGAGTCGGTCAGGGCAAAGGCGAACAGAACCATCCTTCCAGATCCATCCCACTGGCTTCCCGGGCCGACCCCCTCTTTGGTTTCCTGTTGAACGGAGGTTCGAGCTGAGGAGCTGCCTGCCATTGGCAGCTGGGGGGGACAGGTCACAGCGACGTGGTTCGATTTCTTCCACTGAGAGGTTTTTTGGAAACTCAACTTTGTCGGTTCTACGCGCGTTGTGTCTTGTGTGTATGGGTTAGAGGAAACTTGCCAGAGATTTAGGCGGTAGGAAAATAATAGGCGGCAAAAGAGCCAGATAAACGGCCACAAGCAGGCGTCGCTTTACAGCCTGAAAGCTCTCGAGTGGCAGGAGGTGAGTGGATTCAGGCGGGCACCCCGCGGAAACCCAGGCGTTCACCTGCCCCGAAGGGCAGTGCAGCTGAGTGAATGCACACTGAAAGGCAAGACAAGGCAGATGTCGGAAGCATAGAAGTATTTAGCTCATCTCCCTTCTGGATCCTCTGTGATTGGTTTGATGCAAACACTTGGTGTGCTTGTGCCTGTGCCTGCCTGATCTGTTTATCGTATGACTGAACTTTGCAGCTGAGATCCAACTATAAAATGATAAATCTCAAAGCCAGAAAGATCCAATTAAAAATGTGCTGCAGTCCAGGACTTCCTAAGACGAACAATTCTGCTGTTCTTTGTGCAGTTCTTTGTTTTGTTCCATGGGGGAAAAAATGTCACAGCACATCTTGGTTCAGTTCTCGGAGGTATCCATAACAAGTAGTGATTATTCCATAGCTATATCCTCCCCATGCAGGTGCTTTGCTGCTGTTTGCTTCAAGTGTTACAGTGAAATAACTCTTTTATTTCATGAAAATAAGTGTTACAAAGCTTTTTTTGTCTGCCTCTCTGGGCATGGTCAGTGCAGGGGCACAAGGGAACAGCTTGGCAGCCAGATGGATCCATCCATCAGTGGTCTCCTATATGGGCACTTGGTGCCCTTCAGTCATCCCTTGTGCCTCCTGGAGGTTTTCCATGGGAAAACTGAACAATTACTTTCCCCTTTTGTACAAACAATTTTTCCTTTTCAAACTGCGGTGGAAGAAGAGTGAATCCTGCATTAGAGCCAGGGGGAGAGCGTCCTGTCTTTCTGGGGCTATAAGACATCAGATGGGTTTAAGAAGAATTTGAAATGGATTTGGAAAAGAAGCACCTACAGTTTTCTTTGTGTGTCGGGATAGCCAGTGATTGCAGTGACAAGCCTGCAAACAGAACAATGAGCAGATACTTCCTTTGGTGATATGTGGCACTGTTTGGCATTTCCCAGGAAATTTGTCTGCAAAAGTCAAAGTGTTTTTCCTGGGTCTCAGGTAGATTTTGAGATGAAGGGATTTGGAAGATCTGTGAGGTTAACACTGCAGTATTTCTTGAAGCAGGGGTAACAAGGAGGGGATAAAATGTAACACTTCAATAGATCAGCTGCTCACGCTGTTTTAAAATCTTACAATCTTAGTGGAGGTTTCCATTTTCATCTCTTGAAGCTCTCAGAGCTGAAGGGATACTGTCAGAGAAACAAAACCCAAAATCAAATATTGAAGGCTCAGTGAGGAAAGGCTATATTTGGTACACATATGACTAATTGTGCTATTCCTTTCAGTGATGCAAAGACAACCTGCCGTAAGCTCAGATCACAAATTATCTTCCCCTGCTGCTTGCCAGCGACTTCCTTGAGGCATTGCCTCAGGACAAAGAGCCAGCGGTTCAGGGCTGGTTGATGCAATCTGGAGTGGACCGATTTAATTTCTGTCCATTTTCAAAAGTTTTTTGCCTGTTCAATGGGAGTGTGGTATCCAGGAGTCTGCCTGGTTAACTGCTTTGTTCAAAGCTGTGCTCTTTGTTTTGTGAGGAGGGGGTGAAGAGGAGGAGGAAGGGATGTACTTTACATTCATTTGCAAGGGATCTCTTGCTGAAGCGGGAGGGTGGCATACAAGGGCTTGTGGTTCCAAACTGCCATACAGTTTAGTTCACTCTGTTATGGGTTTAGTTACAGTAAATCCTACTCTGGCAATTTTTCAAAAAAATTATGCATCCCTTCCAGTTACGCAGTTCAACTGGTTTTAGATGTGAATGGCACCTGCCTACTGGTATGATTCTGACTTCCCTGATTCATATAGTGTTTCATTTGGCACAGGAACTGTTGGGCTGGGCTGGGCAGGTGAGTGTGTGACACACTCAGTAGACATTATTCCGGGTTAATATAATCCTAATGTAAAATGTTCTCAGGCTCACAGTTGAACTCTAATAGTCAAACCCAACAAAAATAATAGAAATATTTAAGTCAGCCAAAGGACTGCAGTTACTGTGAGCTCGAAACTTTCAGTGAAGGACTGAAAAAGCCAAGTCTTGAATGTACTCCTACCTCTATAAGGGTTATCTAGAAGGAGTTATTTTCCTACTCTGAAGCATCCTAAGCTGATGTTAGATCAATTTAAGTTTTTAATACTGTACCAGATGTTTTTTTGGGGAGTGTCTGTGTAAAGCAATACCAAGAACAGTCTGTCAGCACAGTGTGAGCAGGTAGGAAAACACGTAGCTGCAATTGCACTGGGGTGACCCTGAGTGTGGTATGCAGGGGTTACACCAGCTCAGGTGTCTCACTGCGCCTACCCATCTACATATAGGTGGAGGTCTTGCAATTGTATTGCATATGCATCAGCACTGTAAAATACTATGTATATATATACACTGTAAAATACTATCTATACTATTATAGATTAAGTTGCTCTTACTGTCCTAGTTGATTTTTAATGTTCCTTCCAACCCAAATCATTTTATGATTCTATGGTACTCTCTGATTAAAAGTTAACTATTGACTGTCCAGGTCATGAAATACACTGATGTGAGTAATGGTAATGAACTGTATTGCAGGAACATAATTTGGGTTTGTGCGGAGGGGGATATCTCATAGCAGATAAGAAATTAATCTTTTGGGGCATAATCCCTATTTTCCAGAGATATGGCAGGAAATTAAAATCTGAATGGCAGAAAAACAACTACCCCTGTGCCAGTTTAGCAGAAAGTCAGTCATGACATGTGGTGCATAGTGAGGTTTGACTGCTGGAGGTGCTGAGCACCCTTAACAACAGCAATGTCCAAATGAGCTGATGGTGATTGCCTCTCTTACAGCATCCCTTGGAGAATACACTAGGCTGTGAGAATGATGAATCAATATCTGTTGTATATTTCACTAGTATTCATCAAGAAGTCTAGGAAAGATAGTCCTAAGAGGATTTTATTTGCTCAGTTTGATTTTGTATACTTACTGCTCTTTACATGTGGTGGCATTTTAAAAAAAAATTGATGGTGCATATTTGGCAGGAAAATAACTAAACTGCATAGGACTGTCTTCTCTAAATCTCTTTTGTAAACTGAAAAAGAAGAAAAAAAAACCAGTGTATTATTCCATTCATGGTGACATAGTGGTGGGATTTCTTGACTGTCTTGGGAATTTCTGCTGCCAGCATCTCTCTGCCATCATGTATTTTTGAGCTCAGTGATAAAGACAGAAGTCGTTCATGGCCTTATTATGCCAAAATCTTTATGAGTACAAAATGCTGAATAAAAATATTTCCATTCATTAATAGTGAGTGCCAGAAAAGAGTACACAAGTGGTTTCAAATTTAATCTGTAATGTAGCTGATGTCTCAAAGATAACAGCATTTTACCCCCAAGAAATACAACACGTCGTGTATGTGAGGTAATTGCTATGAGTTGCACTGAATATATATTATTCATTAGGGGACTGTCATTATATCATGTTTGTGAATTCCCCAAAGTCTCTTATCACTGTCCTTATCACATCTCAACATTCATGGATAAAAGTATTTTGGTGTTGTGCTTGACTGACTGATGCTCTGGCTTGCTGGTAACCAGTTTTAATAAGCATGCTTGCCTGATTCATTTAAAATGGATGGAGTTCAGGAAAGGAGCTTAATTCAAGTATTTGCAGTATCAGAGATAGCACTCCTTCATAGGGAATATATAGTGGTATATTATCTCAGTTTTGCAGAAAAGCAGATAGTAGAAGCTCTTTCATATGCTGCTTTCATGCTAAACTACTCTGCACTGCCTTCAGAGTATAAAGGCTCAATATTTGGCCAGTTGGTGTGGATGGATTTTTTTTTTTCCATTAAAGTATGTGTAAGTATCTCTTTGAAACTTATCTGGTCTCTCATCAGTTACACATGCTTATGGCATTCCTGTTCAAAATTGGAAGAGAGGAGGAGACAAGGTAAGGATGGAAGTTCCCTGTTATTAGCAATTGGTGGATCCAGCTTTTATTTTCCTGTATTTTTTACCAGGAGCAGCTGCAAAGAGAGAATTACACTGTGACCTTTACAGCACTTCCTAGTGCCGTCATCAATCAGATCTGGCAGGAGCTTTATCACATCTATCAGTGTGGCTCATAAGCCACATGCTGTCTAGTCTGGGGGGAAAAACAAACAAACAATGGGAGCTACTGTAGAGTTTGTTTAAAATCAAACAACCAGGAGTGAGCTTTCCCCATATGTGCCTGCTTTGTAGGCAGATTTCTATTTTTACTGTGTGCTGTTGGGCTGATTAATAAAATATGATGATTGCAAAGCAGTAGAAGAGACTTCCACTACAACTCAATGGCATTGGCAAATCATTCACAAACTATTGCAGCTTCAGTCTTTCTCAGACAATGCTCTTCAGTCCCATTCTAATCCTCAGCATTATTTTTTACTAAGGAATTGATGCAGTTAGATTAATTTAGGTTTTTTCTGCACATGTAAATGGTAGGGAATAAATAAGTGTTTTCAGATGTCTCTGATGCTTATATGAAATAGCACAGCTTTCTCAGATTAAGTGGTTTGCTGTTTTTTGTGGGAACATATGTGCCTTTGCAGGCTACTCTAGGTCTCTTCCAGAGGCCAGTTCACAATGTAGTAGCCAAGGTCAGCTCCAACGTCCCCTTTTTCAGCATGCAGAACATTATTAACACTTTGGAAGTGGTTGGTTTGTTTTCTGTTTGGTTGACTGGTTTTCCCTACTGACCTTGATCTGGTTTTGGAGTTTAACTAAAAATTAAAACATTTTGTGTTCTTGGATTTTTTTCATTGTTACACCAGGTTCACCACCATTTTCAAATTCCTTTGCACTCCTTCTCTTGTCAGCTGCAATAGATAAAACTTCCTTGCCTTCCTTTCCAGGGTTCAGTACAGTGACAGGCTGACAGGTTGTCACTTTGTGCCTGACTTCCTTGCAGGCAAAGTCCTTGCTGACAGGTAGATGGGAGAACAAGAAGCAATGGGAACAGGCAGAATTGCTAGTGATTCTAACTGACTTCATGGGCATCTGTTTGTATATGTATATGATATGTACAAATATATGCGTAGATGTATATAGATAGGTAAAGAGTGTGTTTACATATAGGTGATATAAGTTAGAGCTGCCTTTGTCACACAGGTTTTCTGAGAAAAATGGCTAATTGCTAATACATAAATATATTTACTGTTATACTTTCAAGTAAAAGATTAAGGCCCTGACCTTCACACTAGTAATGTTGATGGGTAACAGGGTATGATCTGTAATTTTTGTGGGTTTTTTAACTAGCCAGTTCTTGGTGGAAGCCATCTTGGTACCACATTTGGGCAGGGAAGTTTGAAATGCCATATGAAATGAGCAATAGCAGGTGCAAAGAAAATGCTCATAAAATGTGAAATACATTTAGCAAAAGGTTATCTACTCTGTCAGGGGGAAAAAAAGCACGTGAACTGACTAGCTGGTTATGGAAATAATGACTTTTGTGGTTTTCCTCTGTGTGTGCTGTGTCAGCCTGACAGGTTTTACAGCCCCAGCTGCTGAACTGGCACTAGGCAGGGCTCTGGCTGCAGTGCTCAGTCCTTGCCCTAGAGACCAGAATACCCGAGGGAGAAGGAGCTGCCCAAAACTATGCTGTTGTCCGTCTTCAAAGGCTAGGGCTATCCCTGAGGATTTTGGCAGCCAGGGGGAATGGTTTGACAGATAGACACCCCTGGATAGTTGTAGATGGTGCTGTCAGGTGTTGTGTGCCAGTGGTCCTCCTCCTCACTGGTGGGCTGGCACCAGAACTCTGGGTCCCTTCTCAGCATCTCTGCCTGAGCAGGGGATGGATGGGGCCAGGAGGTGTTGAAACTCTGGACCATGAATTCCAGCAGGCAGGCACCATGACTGCACAAACGCTTGATAGATGACTTTTAAGAGGCCAAAGCCATAAGTGGTCCTTTTCCAGTGGCAGGATGAGGAGGAGAGGGAAAGCTGCCAGCAGGAATTGGTCTGAGGAACTGAGTGCTGTGTCATTTGGGGGCTCCTGCTTCAGGACCTGCTGCCTGCTGCTGGTCAGACCAAACATAAAGACGTTGTTTCAGCCCTGCAAGCAAGGTGGGGTGCAGTGAGGAAATAATAAAATGGCAGGAGTTGAAAATAGGAGAGATAATGTATAAGGCAAAGCGATGACTTCAGGAGCAGGGCTGCCGAGTGTCACCAGGGCAGCAGTGGTTGGAGCTGAGCTGCAGAGGGGCCACTCTCTGATGCTGTTCTGCTGCTACGACTTAGCATAGATCAAACAGAAAGAAATTGACCTTGTGCTGAGTGGGATTTATTCTTATAAGCCAATCCATGCTAGGGAATAGAGTGAAATACTTACTGGGTGTTGTCACTGGCTGTAAGAGATACAGGCTGAAGAAAATAAATACCTGAAAATGTTAGAAGCTCAGTGGTTTTCAGCTCTGTTAACACACAGTATTATCAAAAGAAATACCCTTTGGAAAATGAAGAGATTTGCTTCTTGGAGGAAGGGGAAAGCATGCAGGCTGAGGAGCTTCTATGAATATACAGAACTCTTCTCCTCACCTGATCCCTCTGTCTGCACCATGTGTTTGCCATTAGGACTGAAAAGCTGTGGGTCTCCTTAGACAGGGTATGATGGGTGCGTGGTGGGTCCTTCAGGAAGAACCTGGAGAGGTGAAAGGAGAGAAAAGGCTAGGTCAGGCCACAGCATTTTGTTTTGAGCTTAACAGGAATGAAATCCACCCTGAAGAGTCTTGGGGAAAATTTTGGATGTGGGCCAGTATGAATAATGCTGAGTTGCAGATGGGTGGGACCCCACCTGGTTGCAAAAACAATCCTATTTCCAAGGTTAGTTTTTTCTTCTGAAAAAAGGGATAGTTAACAAGTACGGTTTTATTTAAAAGGAAAAAAAAATAACAGTTGGAGACCTTAATAAAACAAACCCAAATCAAAAAACCTAAAAGTGTCTCACTTCAGAAAGTAATGAAAACAAACCCCCAAACATGCAGACAGCTGAAAGCACACACCAAAAAGTCAGATAAACAAAACAAGTGTCCTCTGGGGAATGGAAGAGTTGTTCCCTCTCTGGGAAAGGGGATCTGTTCCTGTGTCTTGTAAACTTTTCATCTTCTCTGGGACTTGCTGTCCTTGGTTTGCCTTTTGCAGGTTTTCGGTCTTCTTTTCCTGGAGCCCAGAAAAGTTTTTACGTGAGCACTAGACTTTAAGTAAATGAGTGATGAGTGCTGTACCTCAGGGGCTGGTACGTATAGGACCAGTCTTTGCCAGTGACATGGACAGTGGGATTGAGTGCACCCTCAGCAAGTTTGATGATGACATCAAACCCGGTGGTGCGGGTGACATGATGGAGGGAAGGGATGCCATCCAGAGGGACCCAGACAGACCAGAGAGGTGGGCCGGTGTGAATCTCATGCAGTTCAGCATGGTTATTAGCAGCCTTCTAGTACATAATGGGGACTACAAGAGAGCTGCATAGGGACTTTTTACAAGGACATGGAGTGATAGGAGAAGGGTCAATGGCTTTAATCTTAAGGAGGGTATGTTTAGATTAGATATTAGGAAGAAATTTTCTACTATGAGCATGGTGAGCCCTGGCAGAAGTTGCCCAGAGGATGCCTCATTCCTGGAGGTGTTCAAGACCAGGCTGTATGGGGCCCTGAGCAACCTGGTCTAGTGGAAGGTGTCCCTGTCTTTGGCAGGGGTGTTGGAACAGGATAGTCTTTAAGGTCTCTTCCAGCCNTAGGGACTTTTTACAAGGACATGGAGTGATAGGAGAAGGGTCAATGGCTTTAATCTTAAGGAGGGTATGTTTAGATTAGATATTAGGAAGAAATTTTCTACTATGAGCATGGTGAGCCCTGGCAGAAGTTGCCCAGAGGATGCCTCATTCCTGGAGGTGTTCAAGACCAGGCTGTATGGGGCCCTGAGCAACCTGGTCTAGTGGAAGGTGTCCCTGTCTTTGGCAGGGGTGTTGGAACAGGATAGTCTTTAAGGTCTCTTCCAGCCTTAACCATTCCACGATTCCATGAATGATCGTATTTGACATCAGTGAGATTAGTGTTTGGGGTTGCACAACCTTTTATGCTGGTCTGTTGACTGTGAGTCCCCATGGACAAGAGATGTGCAAGTGTACTGACCCTCTATCAACCTTTCTGCCTCCGAAAGCATCCCACCCACTGACCACCACATGGCTGCAGCTTGGAGCCAACAAGACACCTTTCCTCTTGCGACAACCACATCCTAAGTGTTACTCCAGAGACCATCTGGATCAAACTGTATCCAACAAACTCAAAAAAATGCAACAGTTATTTTAATCTAACTCAAGTTGCAATTAGTCTACTGGTCGCTACTGTTCCCGTCTGTCTGTCTGCAATGACTGAGCCTCACAGTCTCTCAACACTGCAATTTCCTTCACATCCCTTTGGACCTTCTCCTTTATTGTTGTTTACAAAACACTGAGTCTAGATTTTGCATATGTGGAAATTCTTGCTGAGAGCTGTCCCCTCTTTGAACTCATCTTCTCCAGATCTCTCAGTTTTTCTGTCCTCTTGCTTTATAGTCCAACTATGTAACTTTTAAAAGTGATTTGAGTGTAAAAAAATGAGCTGTAGTGAAGGCTTCCTGTAAACAGCAGTGTTCTCTACAAGTCAAGGGCGATTAGAGGTACATGTAGAAGGCCTGCGTGACTGTCTGCCCCAAAGAAAAACTAAAATATTGATTAAGCAAGCAAAACTTGTATGATGTTTGGAGATTTTTAGACTTCTTCAACTCTTTCCAAATCCTTCAACTTTTTCTTCCTACCACAGTAACATCTTTTTAATCATTATGGGACTAGCTCGGCTGTACTTGCACTTGGAGATTCCTTTCTAGTTTATGGTCAGCACATCCACAGGCTCCAAGATATAAGTGCAAACTCACATTGCTCTGAAATTTATTGCACTTTATGAGAGCAAAGGGTGAAATCTGTCTTTGAGACTTAGGGTCATTTGGGCTAAGTTTCCTGGCATACCATCTCTTCCAAAAAATACAGCTGTTCTGGGGTTTTCTGCCAGCTTTATAGTAAAACAACCAAATAAAGAAAAAATACTCTGCCAGATAGGGATCAAACTTCAGCTTGGTTTGAGTGTGCTTTAAATAGTCTCAGTCTTTGCACTTACACTAGTTAAGTTCTTTCTCTTCAGGGAGGTAACTTGGAAGCAGTATTTATGAACGAGTCCAGCCCTTTCCCTGCACATTGCTGTAGGCAAGGGCTGCTGCCTACTGAGGTCTAAGTGCTTCCCTCTGTGAGATAGGATCTGAACAACCCAGAGCAAGACCTAAATGTAAATAGCGTGGAAGATATGCAGCTTTCCAAGGTGTGATTGCAGAGTTGTTCTTGGCCAGGAGGCATCACCTGGGTGATCCAGTCAACCAGCTGAGCCAGGACCGGAGTTGCCCAGAGACAACATGGCAGCAATGTGCCCACACTCAAGCTAAAGTTTGAGTTATACACAGACAGCTAAAGAAGCTTGTACTCTTCTAGCAGGTCGTCATCAGTGACTTAAAGAGCACTTGGTACCTCAGAGCAACTCTTTACATGTTATTAACTCATAAAAAATTAATGACTTCATGGCATGGAATGGGGAGTAGAAACTGGAACTTGCAGATGCTCAGGGTGCAATGGGAAGGAAATAACCCACAGGCTGCCTGAATGCTTGACATAAATGCAAAATAACATTATAAGGATTTTGGTACACTGGTCACCTCTCTCGTCAGCACTGCTAGTGCCTCAGCACTCCCCACATTTCAGTACAAAACCATAATCTTCACTTTAATGAAATACATAGGAGGGAGAGAAGCATGTAAGAATCCTATTGCATCTTTTCCATTTACTGCTATTGTCACCCCTGCCTTATAAACTTTCATCTTAACTCCTGCAACTCTGGTGAGTTTAGGAACTTATCCTAAGCTCTAGGATAAACAGGCTTTTATCTCCTTTACCTGGGAAAACAAATTGACCTAATGCTGGGTGTTACATCCATAAGCCACTTGTCATACCACGATTGAATGGCAGTTTGCAGGGATTAGCTCACCTGCCTCTTCTGCCAAGCAGGTTGTGGAGCAAACATCTCAGCCCTCTACTCCTTATGTGAGTGGTGTCACTCAGTGCTGTATTATTTGCTGTTAAAATTACAGACTGTGCCCTTCTCCCAGTGAGCCAGTGGAGAGGAGCTGTTAAAATTTTCTCTCTCCCTGACGTGGGACGTGCTGAGACCCTCCACACATATGTCACTTCTTTTTGATTGCATTCACTAGGGTCAGCTGTAAGAGGGGTCAGGACCATCCTGAACCAGTTCACTTCGTTACAGTAGTCTGCCGAAATAATCCTTCCCCTATTCAATTCAGCTGCACTCAGTGCAATGAAGCAACAAAAAAGTATGTGTATAACTCCAGAAGGCTGTTATCAGCTCTGAGAGGGGTGGAATGAAGCATGACTCTGTGTGTACCACAGCACTTCACAGGGTTGTTTTGTTACAGTTAATATTAAAGAGCATTTTTGCATAGTTCAGAAAGTACAAAATAATTGAGCAACTGTACCTTGTGGTGAGAGTCTGCCAGGCTGTAACTACATGAAAGCAGACAAAGGACATAAGAAGGTGTTTTTTTTCTTGGATTGGAGAAATCATTAGTGGCATCATTCTTCAAAATTGTAATTGTTGGGCAACATCTGATGTAAGTCTACCTAGGAAAATAATGCATTCCTTTTGCCACTGTTTCTTTATTCAAGTGAGAATTTCTTCCTGGTGATGTTTTTGTAAGGAGGAAACTCCACATTTACCAGGGGAAGTTGTCCAAAGTAGAAGGGGAAAAATGTAATTTTTCAAACTGTTAAGAACAGAATTATAATAGCCACCTGGAAAAATAAATGCATAGCAGTTTCTGATTTCACATGTAAAGTGAATTTCCCTACAGAATTACTATTTATACTGTAGTAAACCCAATATAGCATTAAATAATTGTATTAATTTTTTAATATGGCATTATAACCAGGTGATGCCTCTTCCTTCCTGTGCTTAAGAAATAGCATCCATGCCTACAATAACTCTTTCTTTGCCTGTAGGCAAGTGAGTTTTTGTCATTGACTAATAACTGAAAGATCAGGGTCTTGGGACCCTAATAATAGGACTGCTGGGAAATCCCTGAATGCCTGCAGAGAGCCTTTTGAGTAAGAATTTTCATTGTCTGCTGCCATTATCTTGTTTTACATTGGGCTTGTCTGCCGGCTTGTGACTAGTAGTGAAGATTACTAGAATCCAGGCTTTTGAGAATCCCATTATTTTCCTTTCTTTATCTGATCACACCATGGAATTATGTCACTGAATTCAAATTCTGACAGTGGTACACTGTGTCCTGGATGATTAAAACCTCTGTCAGCAGCAAGTTGCATGTTTTTTAATTTAAGGATTAGAGGACTACATCCTATCTGCTCTAAGTGTGAGGGCTAAGAATTGGCATTATCATGCCAGTGAAACAACTGTAAAGCGTGTATTAACTCTAGCAATGGATTTATTTGGGTAGTTTCCTATTGTCCTAGCTTCCTTATAGAGATTTTTTTCTACCATCATCATACATGCACCCATTTTCTGAATCTTTCAAAGCAAGAGCTGTGAATTCTGGGTAAATAGTGTATCACTAGTCCTTTTGTTGTATAGTTATTGTAGGATTCCTACTAAGATACTTGTTAGGTCAGTTTGCTGTCAGTTTCCAGGTTAAAACCAGTAACTGCTGAAGGGAAAATTTAGAGTGGTGTATTGATTTAGACTGATAGTTGCTTTTCCAAATGATCATCTGTCAGCATCCAGTCATATAGGGCCCTTAGCAACATAGGATGGCCTCAATCTAGCTGCATAGTCCAAAGATGACAATATATATGCTGGACTTGCAAAACATTAAACTGGTTTGTCTGCACACATTGCTTGTAAATATCCTACCCCAAAACAACCATATTGATTATTATTTATGCTTATCA
This sequence comes from Campylorhamphus procurvoides, assembly GCA_013396655.1. Classification (NCBI taxonomy): domain Eukaryota; kingdom Metazoa; phylum Chordata; class Aves; order Passeriformes; family Dendrocolaptidae; genus Campylorhamphus; species Campylorhamphus procurvoides. The sequence continues at coordinate 1,257,240 of WBMV01003680.1, forward strand.
TTGTTCTTAAGCAAAAGCCTGCCTGCCACACTGGAGATCTTTTGGATTTGGCATACGTTCATGTCTGAATGGTACCATATCCTCTATATATGATTGTTTGCCATCCTTTTTTGTTTGTTTGTTTGGGGTTTTTTTGCCTTGCCTTACTCTGTATTTGATTGAGTACCTGCATCTGTTGTTAATTTTCATGTGTGATGAGTTTATGATACGGTCAGTATCCTGACAAATTGCTTTAGAAGACAAATGGTGAGCAAGTCTCCCCATTGTAAAAAAATGAGACAGAGGTGCTCCATCATGGAGACTTTGAGTCCCTCAATACAGAGTCTTCCCAATGGGAATTTTGTAGGTCTGCTTTCTTATCAAAAGCCCATGGGTAGAAATTATGTAGGGGATTTCATTTCAGATCACTTTCAATCACTTTCCTTTAAAGACAGAACGCAACGTGACATGTGCAACCAAAGGCAAAGTGGAACGGAGGGCAACCAACTTGGACATTGATTAAAGAGGAAAATGATTGCAAATACTAACAAGATTTGTGAAATAAATGTCTTGATGCTTCTCTCCATCAGGTGTAAAAGAGCAGTAGTGGGATACAGAGGGGTAGTAATGGGGTATAACTGCATTATTCAGTGTACTATGGGGGCTGGAACTAAATTACCATGACTGAACTGATGTTGGTAGGTTAGGAAAAGTGAAGGTACTGAGTTCAGTGCAAGCCCTGCCTATCTGTGGGACTTGAGGGGAATAAGCATGCTGTTTGTTATAACCATTTTCATTATGTTTGTGGTGGCCTATTGTGTTTGCTGTTCTTGATAGATGGATGACAGCTACAAGCCGAAAGCGCTTTCTCCTCCTCCTCCCTTTTCTTGGAACAGTGGGATGAAATCTTCCCTTTATACCTCAAATCTGTTATGTTCTTCACAGCACAGTTTTGAGCCTGGGAGAAAAAGACTACGATGAGTCTGTGACATGAGGAAGCCAAAGTTAAATGAGAATGTGTTTTTATGAAGTAATGTTACATTTGCTAGTCTTGGAGATTAGCATTTGGAAATGTGCTTCCTAACTGAGCATAAACAGTTTGTTTTAATCTAGTCACATCTAAATTAGGACTCAACTATTGGTATTTGTAAGGCACTAAGAAAAGCACTCACTTGGACCATCTGTTGAGAAAACGGGAGTATGAAGCTACGTGTCATCATATGTTCATAAGTCCTGCCTGTCCCTGGCACTTGCCTCAGCAGCCTCCTATGAATGCTGAGCGAGTCTGAAACCAAGGGGGCTCCATGTGAGTTCTGCTGTGGCCCCCAGCGGTGCCAGTTAATGGGTCCTTCAGAAAATGTAAGTCTAGATATTTCTCTTGCTTCTGCTCTCAGCAAAACTGGTTAAGCACACATAAAAGATGACAAAAATTATAAATAATAATAACACTATTAAATATACATGTGAATATAGCATATCACTGAACAGCTTTCCAACTATATTTAAATATCTTACTGTAATGAGAAAGCTCTTTTTCAGTTTTGTTTTTGTAAAGATGGGATCAGATTTCCAAATGAAAGGCATGTGAAAACTGATAGGCACTTAGAGTGGGATACGTCCTGCCTGACTCAAGCCACACATGGGAGAGCAGGTCTACAGCTGACTTCCTTTCCTTTACAATCAGGGGATAAAAATTGGCTTCTCTATGATGTAATTAATCAGATCTCTTCTAGACGTCTATTTTAGGAAGCCTAAATTTCTCCACAAACTGCGCATTGAGCCTAGGGCAACTAGCTGAGATACAGATGACTGCATTGTAAGCCTTGGCATTTAGTCAGAGGAATGTCACCGCTAAAGCTCAAATGGCCTGCCTCAGCTCTCAACCCTATAAAATGAGTATTTCTTCTGAATTAAAGGAATTTATTCAGGAGGCTTAAAACAAGATGATCATTCTTTGCATTTGCATATATAAGTGTGCTCTTAATTTGGGTTTACTCGGTGCTTATAAAAAGGTCTGTCACAACATCTTTGTATAGCTGCTTCAGGGCTTTGGTGGTTCATGGGACTCAGTGGAAACATCCTTGAAAAGAGATGGGAAATGCAAGAATGATGACAGATTCTTAGTAAATGAGGTTTATGATATAAAATTCTTAGCAGTGTGTTTCTGGACATTGCTATCTAATTTTAGTTCTCCGCTTTATGAGTAATTTGACATATTGGTCTCATGTAAGATGATTTGCATACTAAATGTGAGTTCATTCAGCTGTGAAAGTTTTATTTAGACTGCTGTTGTTAGTGCCTAACTAATTAAGATGTCTTGCATTTGGGTGACTGAGGTTCTTAATCTCAAATAAACCAAAAATAACTAGTTTTGTTGCCACTGTTTAAAATTTAAAAACAAAACAAACAAAAAAAGGTGCAATCAAATCACAGAAAAACATATTCTGAATACAGAAAAAATGAAAAAGAACTGATTGTGTAGTGGCTTGGGAGCCATCACATGGGAAACTACAGTTAGAATTTGGAAAAATTTTGTGTCCTTGAGAAAGTGCACATTAGAGATTGTAATTTCTGGGAAGCTGAAGTATCTGGGTTTAACCAATAGTTTTAGTGATCCATTTAAAGATGAATCCTACATCTGAGCAATGTCAGGGATTTGGAACTTTGACAGGAAGTTCAGGGAGGACCTGTGGCCTGGATTTATTACCAGAACCTGATTCTTTATGAGTGTGCTGCAGATTTGGACAGGAAGTATAGATAACTGAGAAATACTCCTTTCTTTAGCAGAAATCCATATATGAAATACTGCATTGTAAGGTGATCTCCTTAAAGATCGTTTTTTAACCAAACTCACATTTGTTTGGGGTTTTATTATATAGTATATTATATTACATATTAAATACATTATATATTATATATTATATGTATTCATCATACATGGGTAGTTTAATAGAACAATAATTTCCATAGAAGATAGAGGAAATTTAAACAGAGATAGCTGGAAACTGTAAACCTGCAACAGCACTGTTTCATTGAAAGCAATAGGAAAGTTCAAAGGCTTAAATGTGTTTATTAATAGGCCAGAAGTTCCAATGAAACTGCAGACCTCTGAAGATGCAGAGCACCATGTGAAGCTCCTTCATTCAACCCTAAGGCAGACAGTGTACATAACCCATGTTCTCTGTTTCTTTGGCTGTTGACATTTGTTTACTGGTATCAGCCTTTGTCTGACTTCTTGTTCCTGTTTAAGTCTTAAAAATAGCTTAAGTTGTTTTTATAAGGAATGTAGTTTTTCATCACTGCTGTCTGGCTGCATCTTGCTTGTATTACCTATTATAGGTGACCTCCCAGAAAGACTCAATAGTGTTTGAAACGTGAGGATTAGTCCTGTATTGTTTTACCTAAATAATTTTTGTTGAAAGAAAGAGAAAAGTTAAATATTATTGAAAGCTGGAGAGGGTAGAGCGTTTTTCAGAAAGTGGTATTCATAAACACATCACATTCACTCAAGTGCAGACCACCACCACGTGATTGCTGTTTAATTTAGGCAAGTGTGCATTTACGTGTTCTTTGCAAAGGCTTGTGATACGCTGAGCAGCTGGAGTTTATGTTAACATTCTACATTAGCCAGAAGGGCAAGATAGAGCTAAATGGGGGCATCAAGCCATGGTGAGTATTTTAGTGCTTTCCTCAAAACTGTATTTCTGTGTAAAGATCTTAGATGCAACAAATGTAAAGGACTGGGCAGGGAATGGTAATTCCAAGTGCAAGGAGCAACCTTCTTGAGATGCCTCCTTTTCACTATTGACCTTGATTTGGAAGAAGCTGGTTTGTACTTGCAGCCATATAGAACATAGGTGCTTATACCTCTTCATATACTTCATAAAGATATTAATAAATACTGTATTGAATAGGATTTCTTGACTTAAACCAAATTTGCAACTAGTCTTCTCCCCTGGGAAGTAATGAGATCTGACCTACTAAAGTGCATTGCAAGTGTAGTTCTGGAATAAAACCACCTACCGTTCGAGCAGCCTACATCGAGAGAGGCTCTCCATTTCAAAAGGGTGGACATATCTAAATTTTTTTCTTCAAGCAACCTCATTGGCTGCCCACAAATACGTCTGGGGAGAACCGGCCCTAACTTCTTAATAGATGACTAGCGGGTGCCCATCACTCCTACCCTTTCTCTTGCTATTCCAATGTGCTACAGAGTATGTATATATCTATCTGTATAGATATATAGATATAAAATCAAAGTATACTCCAAGTGTTTTTCTGGAGTCAATGGAGGATGCCTGAGAGAGTCCATGCTGTGAAATGACATTCAAGTCTCTGTCAACCATTGCACTGTAGTGACTCATCCCTAACACTGAGAATCCTGGCTAGCATAGACTTCTGGGCCTTTGCAGTGGATCTGATTATTTTCCACTTAATTTAGAAAAGCTTGCCCACTTTTCCTGAGTCTGTGATGAAGCTGTTGGATTTTGATGCAGAAACAGAAGCACCAAGTAAAGCCAAACAGTGCTTTTAGGTGATGAATTGGTTTAGCTATGGGGTTAGTTGTGGGGTAGGAAAGACACAGTTACTTAAACTTTCTCTGTTTGAGTGTTGGGGTTTATTGGCTTTTTGTAGTTTGTGGTATGGGGTTTTTTTTGGTTGGTTTTGTTTTTTAATTTATTGTTTTAATTTTCCAAGCTTCTCATGGATTTCAAAACCTTGCCAGAAGTTGTTTTTAAAATTGGTCACTCCTCTTGGTTGTCACATGTCAGCACAAATCAAAATACTTGCCAACTATTTTTCCAGTAGATATCTTTATTAAATTCATCTTACAGTGTAAGAATATGTATGTATTTTGTAATATTACTGCTGCTTCTGTAAGGGTTGAGTAATATTAAATCACACTTCTATGAAAGAAGAGTGTAATATTAACTATGTTGTATTCAATTTCACCTGGAGAACAATTTCCTGAGGGTTAAAACCCATCAGAAAATTAAATAAGTCCCCTTGAAATGTAAGATGGGAATAACCATGCATTCCTTCATCATGACATTTGCTTATTCAGTAGCAGTCTCATCTGTTTAATTATCAGGTAAAAGAACAAAGTAAAAAAGGTAAAAAATAAAGGGTTCATTATTTTTGTAAAAAAACCATAATCTCTACTGATGTTGTATTTACTGACCTTAAGCCAAATTTCAGAAGGGAAAATATACAATGTCTCTAATGTAAAACATTAAATACTACAGGACTATTTAATTCTCACAGACATATTCAGAATGAACTTTCCTACTCTTTGCATGGTTGCTTTGTAGTCTTTAAAAGCACAGTGCTGCATTGTTGTCAGAGCAGATAATGCTTTCCACAGAGACGCAGGATAACACCCCTGCTAGGAATGCACTGCCCGAGGGAGGAGAAAGCTAAATGTGAACCTCCTTGCAGCTATTGCTTTCATTGAAAAATAATTATGACATTTAGGCTGTTGGTGACATTGCCTCTGGTAATTTCAGCAGTTTAGAGTGTCTGAGTGTGTTTCACATATAATACACAGAAGCATTTTGCATATGTGTTTAATAAATACCATTATTTCCTTCAGGTGTTTTGTTACAATATGTTCTATGCAGCCCCAAGTTTCTCTTTCCAAATCATACATGCTCCAAGAAGCTGAGTACACTGTATAATAAAAACAGCCTTATTTTTGCTCCCACATAGCTACTGAGTCCTTCAGATAAACAAGAGAAACCCCACAGGAATAGGGGCTCTTCTCTGAGTTGCTGCAAGTGAGCTTTAGCCTTCCTGCCATACCCTGAATGCCTGACCCGAAAGACAGAGATGTTTTCTCCCACCACTTTTCTCCTGATATCTGTCATGCTTCCACCCACTACAACATGAGGATAGTCACGTATGCACATGTATATTTGTGTGGAGATAAATCCATATTTATATATGCACATGTATAGGACTAGACCATGTGCAGAGGCCCCTTCCAATGTTAACTCTTATGTGACATGTACACCGTAGACTGTGGTTTCCCAGTAGCTTTAAATCTAAATAAAAGAGACGAAGCAACTCATCCTCCCTTTCTTGTTCTTGCCCTGCATGGGGACCAACAGAAGCTCTTGCAGGCACGTGGTGAGCTGTCTCCATGCTTTCCTCTGGCTCACCCATGGCCCGGAATTGCTAATCTTGGCCCAAGGGAAGGCAGAGAAATGAGGGCTCAGAGATGATATCAGCCTATCTCAGTAGAAGCCCAGGTTAACTTAACAAGTTTTTTTGAAACCATAGCTTGCAGGAAAGGTGGAGATGACAAAAAGCAGAAATAGCTGTCTAATTTGAAATTCAAACGTATTTGCACACTTGTACATGCCTTCTTTTACTTGTACAGACTGCATTGAAAGTCAACTCAGTATCTCAGAAAGTGACTCTTCAGTTTTCTGAAGGTATTGGTAACTCATTTCAGGGGGGACATCCAGCCTGGCCTAAGGATTGCAAGTTCTGTAATTAGGAAATGGTTAAGCTGAAAGCAGCCTGTGTGCGTCTTGGAAGGGAAAGAGGGAGGTGGAAAGAGCATCAACTGCAGTTTTTTATGTTCAGTTGTACATCTCATCCTGTCACAGAGTATATGATTTATCTCATACCAGTCTAAAGAGAAGCTGATGAATATCTTTGGAATTTAAACTCTTGACAATGTCAGAATTACCTTTTGTCCTGACTTCTCCTGGTTTATTATTTGGATGATATGTTACAGCTACTCTCTGAGTAACTGCTACTCCTTGACAGGCATCAGTAAAATTCCTTAAGAACTTGATTTCTTCTCACTTTAACAGTACTCAGCATGATTAGATCTAAATCATTAATGAGAAACACTTATTTCCTGTGAAAATTATATCCTGTGATAAACTAAGCAGAAGGAAGAGGAGGGCCTTAGGGCAAGCTTATTTACTTGAAGCTTTGCGTAGGTTTTTTACTGCTAAGTCTTTCAAACCCTGCTAGGTTAAGAGCTCTGGTGTACCCTTTGTGGCCAGCTAAAATTAATGCTACCTGTACACAGCTGAACTACTTGTGATTCAGCTGCTGAACTACTGTGGCATTTAAATACTAACCAGAAACAGGGATCTTTTGCATTAATGCGACTCCTTCAACCACAGTGGCTCGCCGGATGAAATAAGACCAGTACCGCTTCCATGCATGGGGAAGAGGGAGACTGATATCCTTGGCAACTGTGCCAAGGTATGTCTTAGCCCTAAGAGATCCGTCATTCTTTTGAGATGAGCTGATTTTTAAGGGCCTACATAGTGTCTTCTCATTCTGCCTTTTTCCTCCTACCTGAATTTACGTAACAATTCAGGACTGACAGAAAGGAGACCATAACCCCTTATCTCTACTCTGTAACTAGGCTTTGTCATGTGTCCACTTTTTTATAACCCACTAACTTGTCATATTAGCAAAGCATTGTTTCCTCATCACAACCTTTTTTATCGTGAAAGGATATGGTCAACTGGACTATATGTATATTGTCACTGTTAATACTTCAGGCAGACACAGGCTGTTTCTCTGAATAAAATGATGTGCAGTAATATCAGGAGGTGGTAGATTATGTCATGTTCTTTCCCCCACTACTGCCACTGTTACTCAAACAGTGCTTAAGCAGAAGTGTAGAAAGTCCAGACTGACCTTCTGGACTAATAAACACCTCATCTGTATCATCTGCTTTCCGGCATTCTGCTTCTCATGAAAGTAAGCTTTATAACATTGAGGAGGAGTTAATAAGTCATCTTTAAAAATCTTGACATTTGGGAAGGGGTCTCTCACCCTGGAGCAAAGCAGGCTTTTTAGACAGCTACCAGCTGGAATGTTTGCAGTTCTTTTGCCATCTTGTCTCATGCTCAGATGACAGAAAGGTTTCTTATTCTAGGCAGTTAGAGTCAATTTTCCCCAGTTGTTTTTTATCTTTGGTGTGCTAAATTTGGTGATGAAACCCTGAAAGGCTTTTTTTGTTTTTTGATTGTTCTGCTTATGCAGAGGCTGAAGGCCAATATCATTATAAAATGTCATCCCTGCCCTCCGTTCCTTGTATTTAAGTAATAGAAACAATTTAAGGTAAATGTTGTCTTTCATTTTTTTGCATTACATACAGCAAGAATCAAACAATTGTATCCCCTCTCAAGATGTGAGATGTGCCAGCCACATTTTGACTGATGTTGAAGGACTGATGGCAAGCCTTAGCCAGGAAAACAGGCAAACTCTTTATTGGGAGTGTTGTCTGGAGGAGATGTTAAATAATCCTCTGGACCAAAGACGCTTGGGAAGGCCTAATCTAGAGCAATGTTTCATGTGGCACATGAATATTCTTGGGGGATAATATGTACCGTTGGAAAGATTTCATAAGAAAGCAACAGGAATATTCAAAGGTTCTGAAGATGCAATCTGTGAGAAATTGGTGATGGGGTTTCAGTTGTTTAGCAGAGAGAAAAATGAGGAAAGGCATGATAATAGTTTTCAGATATGTTAAGGCTGCTACAACAGAGAAAGGCTATGTGTTCCCTACACCTGGTGTGGACAGAACTGGAGAAAATGGGCTTAAAACTCAGCAAAGGATATTGATAATGTATGTTAATAGCACTCTTTCTTAGATTAACAATATTTAAGGTTGGCTGTGATTGCCAGTGGAGATGAAAGGTTGGACTGATTTCCATGAGGAATGGAATGGGTGTAGCTGGTCTCACCTTGGATGAGGATGAAGAACAGCACCGATTCCTCAGTGTTACTTTCAGCAGTATTTCTTGAATATGAACTCTTTATGTTGTCTGCATTCTCCTATTTTTCTAACCCTCTCCCACATGAAAGATTGATCATCCCTCATGCTAATGCTTAATGATGTCTAAACAAAGTGAACTTAAACCTAGTAAAGAACATTTTTCATGAGGGTAGCTTGGATTTCCTGGCTGCTCTCTTCAGTGACCCAACAGCTTCTGTTTCTCCATTTTGAAGTATAATGGTCATGCAGTAACAAACTAATGAAAAATGATTTTGATATCTTGAAGGAAGCTTTAACTGGTAAATACCATTGCTTCATTTTCTTATTCTTAGTTTTCTCAGATCATAGTTTCATATTCACTCAAAACCTTTTGCATATAACTTTATATTTGGAATTACTTTATTCTTTTTGTTCTTCTTATATTGTATTGAAATTGAATTCTGCAATTCTTAGCAAAACTTGACATGTCCTTCATCTATTCACCTTTGAAAGCAGCTGCAGGATTGGTTGCTTTGTCACCTCGGTTTGACAGCAGTACCTTCCCTTTCTCTCCCTCCCCTTTGCCTCTGAAATGGGCAGAAGTTGAAAACCATCTGCTGTCAGGCTGGGACGTGCTTACTGTTTTCTTTCAGTTTTTAGTTGCTGGTGCTTTTTACTCCCCGATGAGAGTACATCATTGTCCTGAGTCAGCTCACCCCTCAGCCTCATGAGATTCAGCCGCCGAGGGTCATGACTTGCAAAAGTAAGTCTGCTCAGAGTAACGTAGAAGTCTGATTATTAAAGCCAAACTCTTTAAGAGAAAAACATCCAACTGAGTGTTTAGAGGAACAAATGTTGGAGAGGCTCTGACTGAGCAGACATCTCCTTCTGGCGTTGCGGTCTGTCCTTCCTCCCCTCTGCTTCTGTTGTCTCATCCTGCTTCCTCTGATGGCTGCTGCTTTAGAAGTGGTTTTAGTACAAAAAAGGTTTTCTTTGAAGTATTGTGGAAATACCATTTCTAATATAACATGACCAGCAAATGCTCAGCTTTCTTTTTCAGCTATCTGGTTAGAATACAGCACCAGTATCTGTGTTTCTCCTCTTCTGGTGTAATATAAAAACTTGCAGTGACTTTTACAGTTCAATTGCTTTTGGCAAACTTTGGTTCTCCATGTTAAACCCACGCACTTGTATAAACATAACTGGCTTCAAGCTGTGTCAAATATAATCACTTAGCTACAAAAACACCCAGATATAATTACTAAGATTCCACTTTTTATAAACAGTTTTAGACTGAAAATGGGAATTTAGAGTGACAATCACACCCTGCTTGGTAGCGTTTTTCCCTTTTTGGTTCTTTCATTCATCCTCTATTGTCATCCTCTTTCTTTTTGCTAAAATACATTTTTCCTGCTCTGAACCCCACAGAAATAGATTCTGCCTAAATTGTGTCTTAAAAAACACACATGACAATGGGAAATATAAAGCAAAAGCTGAAATATGACACCACCATTCCTTAGGGAGAGGAGTACTGAATATTAAGTGAAATCCTGAAGTTCCTTGTGCTGCTGCCTAAAAACAACTTGATATGGGTGGTGAGCATTAAAAACCAAAATATGTTGTGGAAGGAACACACAATCAGAAAAACAATTCAAAGAATGCATTGGCTTTATGTTGCTGCTTGAGAATAAATATTTGTTCTACATTACAGTCAAATAGGAAAAAAGAAAACTAAAAAAAAAATCAGTGTGCTTACAAAAACAAACCCATAAAGTGATGAGGCAGAAGAGATTGCAGGGTTTATTTTGAAGAGGATCTTGGGTTGTTTGTTAACACCTCCCTCCCACACAGTCCTCCAAAACAATGGATCACTTTTGGCTTTGTTTGAAAGATAAAAATACTAACCAAAAGAAAAAAACCTACCCTCTCCTTTTTTACAAAACTGACACTAAAGGCATGAAAATGTTTTTCTGTACAAATGAGGTCAAAACAGCCTCATCACTCCTCCAGCACTGCCCAAACTTGAACCCTCTGAAAAATTCTTCCTGAAATTCAGGAAACCCAGTTGAACATCACAGGCTGGAATAAGAATTTAGCTTGTTTTATACTTGTCTGTAATTCCAGCCTTTAGTTTAAACAAAAAAATAACTGCGCCAAACTGAAATATTAGGCCTTGTGTTACTTCCCATTAAGCTGCAACTCTGGGACTGCTGAGGCTCCAGGAAGGGCTGATGGACATGGATTAGCTGCTGATTCTTCTGTAAGTTTCACTCCTACCTTTGCCCAGGTATGAAATTGTCTAGTTCACTTCCCAAACACAATTCCCAAAACCCTCTAAACAGCAGGGCTGCTTTCAGAATAGCAAGCAGGTCAACATGAGCAGATAAGCAAATCGCTGAGTGGGTCCTTGATGTGGTGCTGCTTCCCAGCAAGGATGGGGCCAAGATTCAGAGGAATTGTTACTCTCTCTGTGGATTCCCAGAATTTGCTACATGTGCCTGAAAGGACATAGTGAACCCATGGAGATATGCTGCCAGAAGGTTTTGCAAAGCCCCTCTGGAAAGGCAAGAGTTACCTTACGTGTACATGGCAGATCTGCCACACCTGAACTGGGGTTAGTCTGTTCAGCAGTGCAGAAGAAGCTCTTGCAGCAAAAGACATGTTAAGTTTCAGTATCATGGTGATTGCTTGGTTTTTTGTATGGAAGGTATTAACTACTGAACAGCCTGTAAAGATTTCTTAAACTGTGAAACTCACAGGAAACTTCACTGAATATGATAAAAAAATACTCAAGGACCTTGTCAAGCTGTTTCTACAAATTCAATTGTAAGTCATGTTATTGTCTTCTCAAAGGATAAAAATACTGCAAATTTCATAGTAATAGAGGAGAATTGTTGAGAATTCCAAAGGTTCATTTTCTCTATGGTCCAGTTTACTCTGTTGACAAAGAGGAAAGTGTGTGGTTAATATTACTGGAGAAAGCACACACTTTTATTGATGGCACTGCTTTAGTTTACTTGGTTTTGGGAGACATGGATTTACTTAGGGAAAATCCAGATGCAGATGATTAGATGAAAGGGAAAACCACCAAAAACAATAGGATGAGACTAAATCTGTGGAGCCACCATAATATCTGTGTATCTGGATTGCAATTTTCTCATAATGAGTAACAGGACCTGGAAACCCCTTTACATATGTTACATTCACAGTGAATCAACCCATGGTTTTACTCACATCCCTTTTATATTTTTATAAAACAAAATTTGGATCTGGTTCCAGCAATTTAGAAATGTTTTATGGCAACTGAGTCAAAGAATTTGGCAGGTTTCACAGTTTGGAAGGCCACTGGAATGTTTTACAAAAGCCATACTTATGTTTTAGTAATAATGAGGTAAGAGTAATAATTTTTTCTTTGTTGCAAAAAGTAGAATTCTTTCTAATTTTTCTTTGAATAGTTAGAGGATATTCACTCTCTAGGAGGTTCCTGTAGTTTTTCCCTTTTGAATGATAGAGGGGAGGAAGTCCATGGGGAGCCTTCTTACTTTTTCCTATGTTTACATGGAGATGGATGTTTGATTTGATTTGATTTGGAACAGATGGACTGCCTTGTTTTGTAAATAGCTTTGTTTAGGTAAACTTGTTTAGAAATAATTGCAAAAATTTGTGGCCTCTTTACTTGTAAAATCACAAAAAATGATAAGTATGTCCTGGTTTTCAAATCTCAAGCTGTGTTTCAGTGAAGTAACTGAGAGATAGTGTATCTGTTTTTTATGTTTAATTAACAGATCAAGAAGGTATCTAGTGCTCCCTGGAAATTGTGAGAGTGTAATAACATCAAAAAAATCTCATGTCTCTTCCTTAAATATTTAAATGTCAATCTGAACTACTGTGTCGAATTCAATGTGGCCTACATGATTTTGGCATAAATAACATGATGTTTTTTTCTATTAAGTTTACTGCCTAGCAAATGTGTGTGTTTTTTGTCAGTAAGCATTAGCAATTCCCAACAAACAGAATCTTGTCATTGATACTGCAGTTTTCTAGAAGCACAGAGATGAGGAATGAAAGAACACACAAATGCAAAGGATCACAGAACTGATGCTAAGGTTTTACAGAATATAGCTGGATCTTCTTGTAGATGGGACTAAAATAAGGAGTGAATGCATCAAAGTGAACAAAATATTATGTGTTTAAAATCAGTGTGTTAAAAGTGTTGGTGCATTTACCCGATGGTATCAGCTAACATGGCACATGGGGGCCTATTTGTACAGGAGCTGTTGGACAATTCTGTGTGTGCAGAAGTTATATTGCCAGTGGGCCAGCTCTGGTGTCCTTTCTGAGAAGTAGACCGTGTTTGAAGGGGCATGTTGGCAGTCTGACTACTTCTGGCACTTTAATCAGAGGACTTCAGTGTATTGTAACACTTGTGAAAAGAAGGTGGCAACGTGTTAGAGTTGTCAGTGACTTTAAATAATGTCAACATAGGCTGTACTGGAAGAACGTGATGAACCTGAGAGTTGCAATCCAAATTTCTGACCTACCCTATCTGATCATTGAAACCACTGGTTTCTGATTTATAGAAGAACAAAGCTCAAAAACCACAAGGAAGTCAGCAGGGTTGTCCCATCTCTGGATCAGCTTACAGAGCTGGACTTACACTGAGTTCATGTCATGTACCCACCATGAGGATCACTCCTTGGCTACCAGTAGGGAAACAATTCTTTTCTGGCTCTGTTGGATCTTGGGACGCAACAAAAACCTCAAGATGTTGATTTCCTTGTTACCTGGTATCTGCCTGATAAGTGTGCCACTGGGACACATATGGGATGTCTTTGGGGTTTAATATACCTTCCTATATGCTGCTGTGATTAAAATACACTTGTGACACTCCGGTGTGCAGAGCAGGTGTCCTGTCTGCCAGGGACAGCAGAGGCAACAGGGACCTGTCTTTCCTGAGCAACAAATGTGCATGAGCACAACTATCCAATAAAGAGGTTTGGTTTCTCATTTTTGTGTTTTAGAATTAACAGAACTTTAGGGAAAAACAATGTTTGCTCAGCATATTCACATTTTGTCATAAATTGTTAATGCCTGTAGTCCAGTTTTGATGATTATTAATTAATCATGCTTTTGTACTCTGCTGTGTTTTCACGAAACATGTTCTCCCTGGAGCATTAAGAAGGGAATAGGTCTGGTAATAGCAAGACTTTCATAAATTTGAAACAAATTAAGTTAGAGAAAACAGAAGAGCAAAGAGTATTACACTAATCTTTTGTGTTTAAATGAAGCTATTTTTACTTCAAAATCTGTTATTTAAAATATGTAGTAGTAGATCATAATCCCTTTTTGTTGTATTTTTAGGTTTGATTTCTCCCTATTTGGTGTGATAAAATCTGCAGTTATTTTAACTAGCAGTCACAACATAACCTCTACAAATCTTTCATTCTGTGGTTCATATTTACCAAATACTGGTTTTTTTCTTAAAGCTGTTTTCTCATAAATTATTTACTTGTATCAAAACAGAATGTGACCTAGTCTGTGTACTTTTTCAGTAGATGCTGAAGAAAAAGTAAGGAAGGTTGGACCACACAGTCACCACTGGGAACTGTTAGGATTATTATTCTGTATTACAACTTCCTTTTATTGAATGTCTTTTTGATTGGCCACCAAGTCTTTCCTGGACTTTTAAGATTTGAAAATTGAGTCAAGCATGTAATTTCAAAGACTGTAGTAAAAATTTGGAATAGGATTACAGCTTTATGTGTGTTTGACTTCTTGGCAATTTTAATTTTTAGACTTTTTTAATAAATCTACTATTTAGTTCAGACAGATGCCAAATGAATGGCTTCTGCCAGCCTGGCTAAAATTTTTTTCCCTTTTCCTCTCTGAATACAAAGATAAGTATTCACTTAGTGTCCATTTAATGGGACTCTGTAATTGGATATGTAGGTCTATTCATCTTTAGGTTATTAGTTGAAATCCAGCCAACCTCAAAGTCATTAACATGGCTGAAGCTGTTTTTAGCTAGTGTGAAATGAACTGGAAGTCTCATCCAATTATTGATAGGCATCTATAGTAAAATGCTTTTGCTGCAACTGGTGCAGAAAATATATTTCTAGTGGGCACAATTAAATATATAAATAGCAAATAATGCAACTTCTTAGGATGTAAGAAGTTTTTCTCTGTATCACGCTTGAGGTCTGTTAGTGGAGTATCCTCTAGAGTTTTCTATTAAATTATCATTCCATACCTGCTGGGCTTTTAGAAAGAAGGCTTCAGTTTTCATGACTGAAATGTATTTTAGACATGGTAGAATAACCTTTGCTATAATTACAGTGTCTGTGTCTGAAGCCTTTAGATGAACATATCCTTGATCCAGAATGGAAAGGATGTGAGAACTGAGTCTTTCCTAACACTAAGTTAAATACTAGAGGCAGATGATATTATATGTGGAAAAACCAAACTGAGCATCTAGTCCTGCAAGTAGTGGTACTGCCTTTGTATCTGTAATTAAACCTCAGTTAATTTCACACTGTTTTGTAATCTCCTTGGTATTAGTATAATGAAAATAGTAAAAGTATTGTCAATATGCTATAGCTGTCAGCAGAAGGCTTATTCTGAGGACTTAAACCTGCAGAAAGATCTGGGTTTAGCTCACAGCCCGTTCAATTAAATGAGCTTAAACAGATTAAACTGAAAAACGCCCCACACATTTGCTATTGTAGTTGCAAAAAATGTAGAATTAAACGTATATTGAAATTTAGACCAATTAACAGGGTGGGATCTTTTACAGCCGTAGATGGTAGAGGGAAAATTGATTCACTCATTGTATGTGTCTTTCATTCAAATTACAGAGAAAAGTTTGCATACAGATATAGTCTAACAGCAGTGATGTAGAGAGAGTGTCTTAAGCCAGAGGACAGTCTGTGGCATGGGGTGGGAGGCCAGCAGGTGGAGGGAGGAGATCCTTCCCTCTACTCTGCCCCAGTGAGTAACTGCACCTGGAGTACTGTGTCCAGTTCTGGGCTCCCAGTCCAGGAAAGACAAGGAGCTACCAGAGAGGGTCCAGAGGAAGTCTGTGAAGATAATAAGGGCCCAGGAGCATCTCCCATACGGGGAAAGGCTGAGGAAGCTGGGGTTGTTCAGCCTTGAGAAGAGGCAACTGAGATGGGATCTTAAAGGTGCGTACAAATGTCCTAAGGGCAAATGTCATGAGGAGAGGGCCAGGCTCTCTTCTGTGGTGCCCAGGGACAGGATAGTGGCAATGGACACAAGCTGAAACTCAGGAAATTCCATCTGAATATAATGACAAGCTTCTTTACTTTGAGGGTGACAGAGAACTGGAACACATCGCCCAGAGAGGTTGTGGTCTCCTTGTCTGGAGATATGCCAAACCTGGCTGGACACAATCCTGTGCAACCTGCTCTAGGTGAAGCTGCTTGAGCAAGTGAATTAGACTAGATGATGTCCAGAGGTCCCTTCCAACCCCAGCCATTCTGTGATTCTGTGACTGAAGCACATGAAAGAGTCTTGCATCAGTTTTCAATTGCCAAGACTCAAGGAGATGGGGAAAACCTTGATGCAGAATATCAAGCTGTGCCTCCTTGACTGAGCAGGAGCAGTGCTGGGACAGCAGAGAAAGGATTCAGCTCCCCAGATTCACCCTTCTCACTGGAGTGTGAGTGAGGAGGAGTCCATGTGCTTTAGTGGGTATGATGGTATTAGGTCAAAGGCTGGACTTGATAATCTTGGAGGTCGTTTCCAACCTTGTGACTGTGGTCCTGTGTAACCCAATGCAGTTTAGTCCTGCACTCTGGAGGGAAGGATGGGGAGGTTTGCCTGGGTTGGGAATCTGAGCAGCTTCTGATGGCTCATCTGTTGAGTGCATTAGCTGCCCTGGGGCAAATGGGCTGATTACAGGAAAGAATGGGAATCAATCTGTCAGGATGTGTCCCGCTGCACTTGCCTGAAAGGCCTTCTTACCACATGTACCAGCCTTCTGAGGACCCAAGAGAAAGGCCTAATCTCTGATTAGCCGAGTCCAGAAGGAGCATGTTCTGAAACGAGTGACTAGTCACATGAATTCAGATAATTATGCCTGTGAGTGGTGTCTTTTGCTTAGTATCTTGTAGAAGCAAACCTTGACAGAGACTAAAGACAAAGGTTCCCTAGCTGCCATCCACTCTTCAGCAGATCTCTCCCAAAACATCTCAGGTCTAATTCTGTTTCTAATTTGAAATTATATTTTTCACTTTTAGAAATCTTTTTGTTTGTTTTTCATTTTTCTTAGCAACTTCACTACAAACAAGCAAGCACTGGCCCTGCAGCATGAAGGGTGGTTCAAAGGCACGGCTGTGTCTGTGCATGGAGTACTCAGACGGGTCTGTTGGAGAGAGGCTCAGCCTCTCAGAGTTGTTTTGTGCCTCAGGAAATGTAACCTGTACCAGCATCAGGCCTTTAGTTTCCAACAGACAGTGGCCTAATATAAAACTGCTAGAAAGCAGTATTTAATAAAAAATTAGAAACCACATCCATGAAAACAACTCCTAATTTTCAATATTTTAATGTTATCAAAGCATTCTCTTAATATAGGAGTGACTTGTTGCACTGCTTCTGGCAAAAAATTTAACTGCCCTCTGTTGTAAATTATCCAACAAAACTCATGACAGTGCAACTGAACAAATACTGGAGGAATGTGCTTTTAAATATAAATGGATTTTGTGCTTAAATCCGACTATCAAAAGATTGCATTCTCGACCTCAAGGTAAGACATTAGCAAGCAGAGCAAAAAGCAGTTGGAAACTGAGTAGCTGCAGAGTCATGGTAACATTCAAGTCAGCAGCCCTGAAGGTTACAGCACCTGACTGGATTGCTTTACCAGGGACTCGACTGGATTCATGATGAATGCACCAGATCTAACAGTTTTGCAGCTATAGGGTGAGATGGCTCTTACTCAAGGAAAAGGAATCCTTCCTTTTGCACTGTATCAAGGTGCTTTGCAACTGCTTAGTTTTGTCCTTGATGAAGGGAAAAGCCAGAAACCCACAGCAGAAAGTGGGGGACAGAGCAGTTCCATCCTTTCCCAACAATCCACAGTTACACTGGAGTAGAAGCAAGGAACTGCATTTCTAGCCAGATGTGCCAAAAGAAAAGAACTCAAGTTAACTTCTGGGTTTGCTATAGGCTCTGCAGATCTGTTCAGAGGGACATTTCCCACATGCCTGACAGAAAGGGAAAGCATTTTAGGACTGTGTATTTTATTATAATTGTCTCTTTTATGTACCACGATTTTTTCTTTTTTTTCACATTAAACCATATAAAAGTAGTACTTTATGGTATTGGCACTATGTCCAAATTAATGTTTTAATTTTATTTAGAAAGCATTCCAAGCCAAAGGCAAAATGCTCCAAATTAGCTTAAAAAAAATGCAACCCCCCAAAAAATTGTCTCCTGGATAAAGCCCAGCTCTGGAACCAGAGAGAATTAGATTATCTTCCTAACTGGCACCAGCTCCTGCGCAGCATTTGGCGGATTACTTACGTCAGATTTTAACTGTAGTGTTTATGATTAAGTGGAGAGGGTCTGGTTTCCAAGCAGGTTAATATATAATGATATTTTAACTGATAATAGAGGCCAGTTCTCAAAAGTGCTGAAAAATTTGAAATTTTGGGAAATCTAAAAATGTATCAATGAGATTCAAGTTTAGAAAGGTATGTAAAATAGTGATGTAAAGACACAGACTTCAGTATCTTTCTATTTACTAAATTACTTAAAGGCATTGTAATGCCAAAAATTAACAGGCATTTGAAAAGAATGGAATGCATAGCTGTTAAAAGGCACAAAACAGCCAAAAATAATAGCAGAATGTTCATTTTTTACCCTCCAAAAATAAATAACTCCTGTTCATTTATAAACACTGCAATTAGGAGGATAGCACAAGTTACAAAATTTTTTATTTACTTTGTTTTGAAGTATAATTGATATTGATTTCTGCTTCAGAACAAAAGTTTAGAGAGAAAAAAAGTTTCCTATGACGGATGATTTTAATTTTCTTGTAATAAATCTGACTTGTAGTACACTCATTCTTCTGGGATCTTATTGGAAACTGCCTGAGCATAAAGTTCATTTTTCCTGAAAAGTCACACTTCCTCCTGGATGTGAGTAATAACGTGAGCATGTTTATTTAGTAATTTTTTAAAAAACTAAATAAAAGCCCTCTCCAAATACACAAGGCTGCCAAGAAGCGGATATTTGCTGGTAATTTACATGGTAGGTTTCCAGAGCATCTTTTTCTAACATATAATACTGTGTTATTCTGAGTTGTAATAAAATGTTCTTGTGCCTTGAAAGCATTAAGAAACTGCTCTGAAGCACTGGCTGTAAATGAAGGGACCTTTAGGCTCTATCTCAGTACCTCAGCTTGATGGGGCATTCCTGTTTCGTACTGTTAGAAGCCTCCCGAACAGGTCCTTGGTTCTCAGAGGGGGCCGGTCGCTACCCTGCCTGATCCTGCCTTTCGTGCTTGGCATGTTGCAAATCCCTCTTCTTGGTGTGGCAACTTTTCATGATTTTGAGGAGAAGAGAGGAGAATGGTTGAGGAGGTGCAGAAGACCACTGGCTGCTCATCACAGTATGTGATTCTTACTTAGGAAATAGACATTTAATCTTTCACAACCTCATTCTTCTAGTACACCAAGATGTAACTTCATCAGAGTGGGATGTGAGGCTGAATTCAAATCATTGTGAACCTCCTGAAGACCCTTGCCAGTGATGTAATATGTGTGATCTTCTAGACAGCCTTTCAGCTCAGTTAGCAGGAATGTGATGTTATGAACAG